>JAVTVY010003723.1:0-41180 GCA_036873755.1 Hanleya hanleyi | reverse complement strand
TGAGTTCTTCATCTTGATGCACTCGATTTCAGTGCTGTAGGCCTCCTGTTGAGTTTCTTTAAGTATGAAACGTTCTGCATCGTTGAACGACTGTACAGTTTTAGATTCTGGACATGAATGCCATCCATTGCATTGGCTCTTTGCCCTGAATGTATGTACGATATGTTGCAATCTGGCAATTGCCTCCACCAAGCTTTTCCAGGAAAAGAATCTAGTGAAGCGTTGACTACCCAGGTGATTGGCTCTGATCACGTACGTGGACTTGCTAATGATAATGGGTCTGACTTCTTTATCTTTGTCAGGTTCCGTGAGCGGAAACAATTCCTCACTGTCTGAAAACTCGGATGGGCCGAACAACCAGGCACTCGAAGGAAGGTCATTTGCCTGTACGGCTCTCGTGGCGAGGTCGGCAGGGTTCAGATGTGTCGGTACGTATCTCCACTGTTGGGGGTTGGAAGACTTTCGTATTCGATCAACACGATTGGTAACATACACGTAGAATCTCCTAGTCTGATTGTGCAAGTGCCCAAGCACGACTTTGCTGTCAGTAAAGTACCTGATGCTATCGAGGGGAATGTCAAGTTGATGTGATAGAGTCTCTGCGATTTCGATAGCCAGCACAGCACCACACAGCTCTAGGCAAGGAATTGTGTGTCCATGGGTGGATGCTACCTTGGCCTTCCCAAGAACAAGTCCAGTATGATGGATGCCATAAGTGTCAGTAGTTCTCATATACGCTGCAGCAGCAATAGCTTTTTGAGAAGCGTCCCAGTAGATGAAGATTTCTTTCTTCGCAGTGTTGAACTGTGAAACTGGGACATAAGCCCTTTGAATCTAGAGCTGCTCTAGGTCTTTGAGCGAGTCCCTCCATTCATCCCATTCTCTTTGTCGACTAAGAGAAAGCGGTTCATCCCAGTCAATGGTTCCAGTCATGAGCTCGCGAAGTAGGACTTTCCCTTGGATGACAACAGGTGCTGCAAAACCAATTGGGTCAAAGAGACTGCTGACAGTTGATAGGACTCCACGGCGAGTGTATGGTTTTGTTTCTGAGGACACCTGGAATGTGAAAGAATCAGACTGTAGATTGCACACCAGACCCAAGCTGCGTTGTATTGGTAGGTCATCCTCATCAAAGTTGAGATCTTCGAGATCCTTCGCATAGTCATCAGCTGGGAATGCTTTCATTACGTCAGGATTGTTGGAGGCGATCTTATGTAAGCGGAGATTTCCACCACTGCTCAGAGCCTGTTGTGTTCTCTGTAATAGGTCTGTAATAAGTCTCGTTCTACAAATTTGACAACGTCTTCGCCATACTCATCTTGTCCAACGTGGACCGTCTTGCGAAGCCCGAAGGTGGCTACTGCAGGGGATGGTTTGTTCCCAAAGACATGTACTCGCATTCTGTAGTCTACTAGCTCCTTTTCGGGATCGTTGTCTGCATACCACAAAAAGCGAAGGAAATTTCTGTGGTCTTCTCTGACAAGAAAACAGTGAAACATGGATTGAATGTCTGCTGTGACTGCTATCTGTTCTTTGCGGAAACGCATCAGCACACCCAAAAGATTGTTCGTTAAGTCCGGTCCCTTAAGAAGCACATCATTCAAAGAAACACCTTCATGCTGGGCTGATGAGTCGAAGACACCACGGATTTGTTCCGGTTTCTGTGAGTGGTAAACGCCAAACAGTGGCAAATACCAGCATTCTTCTTGCTCTGCCAGTGGGGATGCTATCTCAGCATGGTTGCTATCTAACACTTTTTTCATGAATTCAACGAGATGTCGTTTCTTAGTTGGATTGCGCATCAGGCTTTGGTGTAATGTCCGAGCTCTTTTTATGGCTTGTGACTTGTTGTTTGCCAATCGTTGCCTTGGACACTTGAACGGAAGAGGTGCAACCCAGTTTCCCTCTGGGGACCTGTACATTTCCTCGTCCATTATGTGAAGGAATTCCCGATCTTCCATAGACAGTCCAGGCTTGTTATCATCTTTGGTTATTTCAAAGACTGTTGCTCCCAAGCCGTCCACAAATGGTGTACGTCCAAGTGACGGTTTTGAGTCGTTCTGATTGACGTCAAACTTACTGTGGCATGGGGGGAAGAGTGATGGTCGTCCATCTTGAAGTATATTGATTTTATTGACATTTGCGTGGTCAGGTTTATGAATTCTGCCCAAACAAGTCTCTCCTATAATCACCCAGCCGAGTCGGAGCCTTTGTGCAAATGGAGAACTCTGGGGCCCAGTACGCTGTTCAAGTACGTGGTGGGCTTCTGGCACATCTCTCCCAATCAGAAGCAATATTTCAGCACTGTCATCTACAGCAGGTATGTGTTCGGCGAGGTCTTGTAGATGTGGATGACAGTTCGCCACGTCAGGGGTAGGAATCTCATCTCGCACATTTGGGATTTGATTACATTCAATCAATGTTGGTAGTTTGAATCTGTTGGCACCATCCAAGGATTCCACAGTGTACCCATTAGCACGCCTACCGGATGTCTGTGTGTATCCAGCACATGATGACAGGTTGTAAGGAATATTCTCACTGTGTTCGTTGAAAAGATCAAAGAATGTAGATTTCGCCAGAGACACATTGCTCTGATCATTTTGTATAACGTATGCTGTGACGGATTTTTCCGGATGTTCTCTGGGATAGACCTTAGCAAGGATAGTTTTGCTGCAGGATTTGCCACTGAACCCACTTCCACAGATTTGAGTGCATTTCAAACTAACAGATTTCTCCCCGCCATCTTCTGTGGCGGGTGTTTGACTTGACCGATCTTGTTGACGTGTAGAGCTGAAGCATGCTTATCGCTACCACATTCTGAGCAGGAAATTGTCTCCTTACATGCGCGGGAAACATGCGTCCTCGAATCACAACACCTGAAGCAAATGCCTTGCTCCTTAAGGAAGTTTCTACGATCCTCAAGTGTCCTTGAGCGGAATCCTAGACACTGGTTCAGACTGTGGTTCGTCTTGTGTACGGGGCACTTGGAGTTGACTTTCTTCTTATCGTCGTCCTTTGTCTCATGGCTGATATCCGTTTTCTTAGCAGAAAAGCTGGTTTTGCTGTAACTTTGCGTTGTCCATGGTTGTTCCTTTTTAGGATCGTTGGATGCTGTATATTCATGTGCAAAGCTTGGGTCATTCCTGATTTGGCTCAGTTCCCTTATGAACTCTGTGAAGACTTGAAATGGCGGGAAAGAAACTTTGTGCTGTTTCTTGTATTTGGCGGCATGGTTGGTCCATTTTTCCTGCATGTTGTATGGTAGTTTGCTTACTATTGGTAACACACCTGACGATGAATCAAAGTATCCGAGGAGAGTTTGATATCTGGGATCTTCTTTGATTGACTCTATCTCACACAGAATGTCAGAGAGTTCATACAGTTTCTTGTTGTCCTTATTGGTGAGTCGTGGGAAGGTATCAAGCTTGGCCTTCAATGCTGCCTCTACCATTTCTGGACATCCGTACCGTTCTTCGAGTCTCTCCCATATTCGCTGAAGGCCCTTAATGGGATTGCTGACATTTGCTGATCTTAGGCTAATCGCATGTCTCTTTGACTCTGGACCAAGCCACTTGACTAATAAGTCTAGCTCTTCATTTGCTGTAGCCCCAAGTTCGTGCATGATACTTGTAAAGCCAACTTTCCATATAGCAAAGGTTTCTGGTTTATCATTGAAGCTGGTGAGGCGTGTCAACAACAAATCTTTTTTGAGGAGAAATTGCGTAAATTCACTTGTGATGGATGGATGGTAATTGTCATGCGGCCTCGGATATCCTTGGTAGTCAGCTTGGTATGTCAGGGGAATGTATGGCGATACACTGTGATTGAGAGTTACTTCACGTCTCAGCGCTTGGGGGGTTGAGACAATATTGGGATGAGTATGTCTCAAAACTGGGGGGATAGGTGAGACATTGGACACTGACAAGCTTGGCTCTGGGCGTGTTGATTCTAAGACATGGGGGCGTGGCTCTGCTTTTGGCATACTACTTGTGTGTATTTTGTCAGTTTGCTTACTGTGATTGGATTGTTCATCTATGTTACTGCCAAGGCATGCATCCACTGTTATGCAATCCAGTGGCCTTGAGGTTTGTTGCTGTGGACCTTGTTGTGAACTGTGTTGTTCAACATATCTTTCTGTGCGTACTATAGGTGACTCAAAAGGTAAGTTAATGTTAAACTGCGTGATACTTTCCCCATCAATTACGCTGTTAAACTGTAGGCCTTGTACTTCAGCCTGTGTCTCAGCGACCTCCCTTTGCGATTGAAGCAGCTCTAAATCAGCATTTATTTCAGCTTGAATACGTGCAGTTTCAGCAGCAGATACTTGCTGTTTTTCTGCAATTAAGGCCTGTTGTTTACGGAGTTGTGCCTCCTGAATGGCATACTGTAACTTCGCTTTAGCTGCTTCAGCCTTAGCCCGTTTGCGAACCATGATTGAGCTTATCTTAGAATGAACAGTAGCTGCAGAATGATTTGATAAGTTGGATTTGACATTTTCTTGGTGAGGTAAATTTCCACTATTTGGTTCGTACTCTGCCATGACGTAAGTCTTTGTAGACAGTTTATTTTGAAGCTTGAAAGTTCTGAATATAATTGTTCAATTATATTTTCGAAACGAATTGTTCAGATTACTTTGTGCATAAATGTTCATGACAAACTATAAACAATTCTGTTGTGAGTCTTTATACTCTGTAGGCGTTCTTGTCTGTGACGTCGGAACGTAGACCTTGTCCGTTGCTTCTAGAAGTATTTCTCGTGCAATGGGCTGTGTCGTAGTGACAGCTTGAATGAGGTTGATTGCTGATAATCTCCACTACAATTAGCTGGTCGACAGTCTTTTACTGTTCTGCCTCTCCTATCCTGGGACGGATTGCAGACAGCTAACCTACACCGCAGTATGAATAATCCACACGTAACGCCGGAGAATTAACTTGTGAAAAATTTTGTATTCTGGATGGAAAGCGGTAAAAGCTGAAATAAACAAAAAAAGACAATTGTTCAGGTCACTGCCATGCAAAAGTGAAAGGCAAAATAATAATGGTACATGGGAGACAACTCCTCGAGGAAATCCTAAAGTCTGCAAGAGTAAGCTCCCTTGGATTGATTGATCCGACCTCATCACAGTACCACAGTTATTCGATTATTGGGACATCAAAATATGGGAAGATCTACGCCAAATTTACTTTGAAATAAAGAAATATGTACAGTGTTAAGGTTCATAAAAATAATGGCATAAGGCCGTTGATAAAGGCACGTCAAGGGCGCAACTTGCACACATATAAATTCTGGACATAACAGACGTTGTTGTTGTTATGCAAAAGTTTATGAAAGTTTTTCATCAGTTCGGTAAGTCATTAAAAGTTATTTCAAAGTTTCTTAACACAGTTCAGTCTTTCAATAAGAATGCACGTTAATGTTTCTCAGCTGTCACTTACACTGTGGTTAGCTACAAGCTCGTAAGTGAGCGGGAAATGATCACAATTCACACCGGGTGAGACAACCTCGTGGATCGAAGACAAACAGGGGAGAAGACCGATCTCTCCTCCCTAGGCGGGAGAGTTCCGCGATATGAATATTCATGGCTTCGTCATATATACGGTGAAAGACATCTTAGCTTGCTAAGGGCATTTCACGTTTCACTTCTTAGGTTCTTTCACACGGCGTCATCTATCTAGAGGGAGATAATCGAGTTCGAAAGTTGTTCCCAAAGCATGAGGTCAAATGTCGGCCCCATTTAAACGAGCCAATGAAATTATCTGTATTCAAATATTTCTCAGACGTGCAGAGATGTCAGTTTCACGAGGCGCAAGACTGGGGGAGTCTACGCGAGACCAAAACGAAGTTGTGCGAATTAGCTATTTTATTTCTGACTCTAGTGGAGCATGCTTCTTTGTTAAATCATATTACAAACGGCCTAACATATTTCAAAACAAAATAAAATCGGCGACAGACCACAGGAAAATGATATGCTTTTTATTTTGTGATGGGGGCACTTCGAGGCCCACTATGGGATCGTTTCAATCGATCGCTTTCTGGAGGTGTGTCTTCGTTGTATGAATGTGATTGCACCGATGTCGGATGTAACGGCTACGAGCAGAAGTTTCTACGTATGATCGTGCCATGCGTTCGGATGATGGGTGAAAGACAGCACACACATATTTCATTGTGCTATATGGTGATTGTATCTCTCTCTAAAAAAAAGACCTGGACTAGACGGATTTTGGCGTCCGTTCAAACAAAAGAAGGTAAGAAACGAGGAATTGTCTTCCACGGAACTCAGCAAGTCTTAATCCATGAGAAAAGGTCAGAAAGTATATTCTAGTTCAAGCAGATATATTGGGACAGTGATCAGAACTAGACCTGTCGTCGTACACAAGGCCATGATCGATGTCATTTACGCACATTTTGTGGGAAAATAGGAGGTTATTTAATCATTCTAGGAATTCTGGGATCATATTTATATGTTTTGGTTCAATTTATACCTTATCTTCGACAGTCTATAAGCTAAATTATAGAGATTTATATTAAGTTACACGAGAAACGCATTCTCGTAGTTCAATGCTGTATGATGCATTTGACGACACCACTGTCTTGTGATTAACATGTGCTTTCAAATTCAAACCTCTAATGTGTTTAATTCAGCCGCATTTTGGCAAGTTACATTTATTATTCCGTTAACAAAAGATACTTTTGATGAACAGATAATTCCACGGTATATATATCGAGGAGATGGCTTGGAGAACAGGAAACCGAGTGCAGATTCATTTATCCGTCCCGACAGCGGAAATGGTTTTAAGTAAAGGAAATCAGTTGATGGATTATCTGTTTATAATACAAAAAGTTGACCAAGAGATAAAGCGCAAATTTACAGGGTAAATTTTTATTATTTTTTTAGCCAAAGTTTTTAAGAAAGCTGATAATTATATACCCCGATAGCTAATTGTCGATCATATGACAAAGAAATATTTTAGAAGGATATGATCAAAAACCAGCACTGAGCGACGGATTACACGGACATTAGCTCGCCAAGGCTATCAAACTGTTTGCCGAACTCAATAAATATAATGGATAGAAAGTGGGAAGGGGTTGTTTTATTGCCGGATAGAGCCATACGACCATGTAGCAAAATTGTTCGGGACAATGGAATACCGGTATAGAGGAAGCATGGCTGAGTGACGAAATGAACGAAGACATAACCGCTTGGCTAACCAATATGGTGCATTCGAACGTTATGTGGATATTAAAGACTAAATTTATCACTATTCAATCAACCAAAAAAAGTGCAAATATCAACTATTTTCCCGTTATATTAGAATGGCCTGTGTAACTTTCAAAGCATTGTCTAAATATACATGGCAACAAGACTGCGTTTCCATATACCACGTTTTCAAAAATATCTATCTCTTCACCGTTTTCAAAGGATTTTAACACAGATAAGTTACTTTTACAATCAACAGGAGTACAACTCTATCACTGATAGCGATCCCAGAATATGCTACGGAATAATAATGCATAGCTTTATGTTTTTGATTGTCGCGAAACAGTTTGGGGTTGTATAGTCGGATACTTCTGCGCTTATAATCTTCTGATCCCCACTTTTTACAAGCACAATGTTGTAGTATATAAAAGACCGATTGACGTAAGTTTGGTTCACTGCGCATGCGCAGAAAAAAATCCCGGAAGGTCTGTGTGTGCAGGTGTTCTGCGCAAGTGTGGTTGCCATGGTGACGTTCCGCAAGTATGTGACGTCACTTTCGGTTTCGTATTCCTCCGCGGTGATGCGGTCTGGCGGTGATGCTGTCGTGGGGAGAAGCTTCCGCGGACAGAAAGTAGTACCAAATACGTGGGGAGCCGGGGAAAATTCTCCGGCAATCTTCGGGATATTTTGGGGGTGAGAGGGGCCCCTACATTCGGAACTCCCGAGCGGAAATCTACGAAGGGGACTGATTCTACGCTCGGGGGACGACAACATGAATTTCCTATGAATCTCCAGATGTGACGTGGCTCCGAAGCCCAATCACTCTCGCGGAAGCCTTAATCCCCGACCAGCAAATATTTCCCTGCGAGTCTCTGATTTACGTCAGATATTCTAAAAACTGTTTATTCTTTTCATTCGAAGCACGTTTCAATAGAAAACCATCAGTTTAAATGGTACACACGCCACGTATTGGCAAGATATAATTCCCGTGACGTCACTGACAGTTCCCTGACACCGAAACACACGTGACCACGCTCTAGTCCAATATGGCGTCAATGGCCTTCGAGGGACATCTCAAACCGGAGATCCCCGAGAAGTTGCGAATGGGGCCCCTAGTGGACCGATTGGGTCAAGTGAGGTGTCAAAGTGAAGCGTCCGCCGGGGCGATCAAGTCATGGGTGGGTTTATGTAAAATGAGGATTTGTCCCCGAAAATATAAAACGCGGAACACGGACTTTACCCCTGGTTTATACTTGGTGTAAGAACGCACAAGACAAAGCCTACAATAGCCTGTCTGAGCTCAACAATGCGTCTAGACGTGACCCTTTTCAGCTGCACAAAAGCCTCAACAATGCGTTCTTATACCAAGTATCGACCTTACCCCTACAATACCGGTAGGGGAAAACTCCTATCAACCATGTCCAAAAGGGCTAATATCGGTCCCCGGGCTTATCGGGGCCTGCCTATCAAGTCATGGGTGGGTATATGTAAAATGAGGATTTGTTCCCGGAAATATAAAAAGCGGAACACTGACTTTACCTCTACAATATGGGAATGATTGGCACATTTGCATCTATACGGAAAAATGCCTGTATGGGGTATGGGGGTAGTCATTTTTTGTGGAATTTACTATGGGTTGTTTGGTCTTGTTTTCTTCGTCTCGGAGCTAAGCGGTGAAATTTTTCGAAAAGTTCACGGAGGTCTGGATAGGCCCATAGGCCTACTGGCTCAGTGGATAGGTTCATACTGGGCAATTCACACATGTTCATTGCGGTATGGGTTGTTTGGTCTTGTTTTTCACGTCTCACCACGTAGAACACGATGGGCGGGGTCCCGAAGCTAAGCGGTGAAATTTTTCGAAAAGTTCACGGAGGTCTGGATAGGCCCATAGGCCCATACTGGCTCAGTGGATAGGTTCATACTGGGCAATTCACACATGTTCATTGCGGTATGGGTTGTTTGGTCTTGTTTTTCACGTCTCACCACGTAGAACACGATGAGCGGGGTCCCGAAGCTAAGCGGTGAATTTTTTTGAAAAAGTCACTGCGCGCATGCGTAGTGGGTAAATAGTGCTGGTGGACGTTTTGGGATCTAGGTGAGCCCCTTGTGGTCCGATGGTGTCGTATGAGGTCTTATTTTGAACCTCTCGTGGAGGAGCACCCGACTGGGCTAATGTATCGTCCGTTTTCTGCGCATGCGCAGTCTGGCCGTAGTATAGAAAGCAGGCATTTTGGGGGTGCGTGGGGGGTGTGTTTGGGATAGAGATGGACCACTATTGGTCCAAATAGGTCGTGCGAGGTGCCAAAGTGAAGCTTTTGTGGGGTAGAGTCAGAATGGCTTGTTTTTATTGCAAGTCGCGTCAATCTGCACATGCGCAGTTGGGTGTAGTAAGTAAAGTGGTCATTTTTGGGGGTGTGTGAAGGTGTGTTTGGGGTAGAGATGGATCACTATTGGTCCGAATGTGTCGTTGGAGGTGTCATTTTGTAGCTCTCTGTGTTTAGACCCCGATCTGAGGGCTGTCCACAGCATCGGTGACGTCATCAGTACGAGTAGTAGAGAAAGTGGGCATTTTGGGGGAGTGAAGGAAGGTATTTGATGTAGAGATGGCCCATCCTTGGTCCGAATGCGTCCTGTGGGGTGTCATCTTGTAGCCTTCGGGCTGGAGACCACGATTTGAGGGATGTCCACAGCATCTGTGAGGTCATTGATGACGCCATCAGTACGAGTAGTAGCGAAAGCGGGCATTTTGGGGCAGTGAAGCAAGGTATTTGGGGTAGAGATGGACCATCTTTGGTCCGAATGCGTCCTGTCGGGTGTGCATTGTACCATATCTTTGCTGTATTATACCATATCTGTCCTGCATTATACCAAATCTGTGGTGTATTATACCATATCTGTCCTGAATTATGCCATATCTGTGCTGTATTATACTATATCTGTCCTGTGTTATACAATATCTGTCCTGTATTATACCTAATCTGCCCTGTATTGTACCATATTTGTCCTGTATTTTATAATATATGTTCTGTATTATACCAAATCTGTGCTGTATTATACAGTATCTGTCCTGTATTATACCAGGTCTGTGCTGTATTATACCATATCTGTCCTGTATTATACAATATATGTTTTGTGTTATACAATATTTGCCCTCTATTATACCATATCTGTGCTGTATTACACCATATCTGTTCTGTCTTATACAACATCTGTCCTGTATTATACCATATCTGTGCTGTATTATACAATATATGTCTTCTATTATACAATATCTGCCCAGTATTATACCAAATATGTGCTGTATTATACCATATCTGTGCTGTATTATACCATATGTCCTGTATTGTACCGTGTATGTCCTGTACTATCCAATATATGTTCTGTATTATACAACATTTGTCCTCTATTATACCATATGTGTCATGCATTATACCATATCTTTGCTGTATTATACCTTATCTGTCCTGCATTATACCAAATCTGTGCTGTATTATACCATATCTGTCCGGAATTGTACCATATCTGTGCTGTATTATACCATATATTTCCTGTGTTATACAATATCTGTCCTGTGTTATACCATATCTGTCCTGTATTATACCATATATGTCCTCTATTATACAATATATGTTCTGTATTATACCAAATCTGTGCTGTATTATACAATATCTGTCCTGTATTATACCAAATCTGTGCTGTTTTATACCATATCTGTCCTGTATTGTACCATATATGTCCTGTATTATACAACATATGTCCTCTATTATATCATATCTGTCCTGCGTTATACCATAGCGGTGTTGTATTATACCATATCTGTCCTGTGTTTACAATATTTGTCATGTATTATACAATATCTGTTCTGTATTATACCATATCTGTCCTGTGTTATACCAAATCTGTGCTGTACTATACAGTATCTGTCCTGTATTATACCAAATCTGTGCTGCATTATACCATATCTGCCCTGTACTGTACCATATTTGTTCTGTCTTATACAATATTTGTCCTAAATTATACCATATCTGCCCCGCATTATACCATATATGTGCTGTATTATACCATATCTGTCCGGTGTTTACAATATTTGTCATGTATTATACCATATCTGTCCTGTATTATACCATATCGGTGCTGCATTATACATTATCTGTCCTGTATTATACAATATCTGTCCTGTATTATACCATATCCGTGCTGTATTATACAATATCTGTGGTGTATTATACCATACCTGTTGTGTATTATACCTGTATTGTAACATATATGTCCTGTACTATACAATATATGTTCTGTATTATACAATATATCTGTCCTGTATTATACCATACCTGTCCGGTATTTTACCATATCTGTCCAGTATTATACCGAATCTGTGCTGTATTATATATATAGGTCCTGTATTATACCATATCTGTTCTGTATTAGAAAATATCTTCCCTGTATTTAAGAAATAAATGTTGTTAGCTTTCCGTCCTCTAACTGCTCAGATAATGGACGGTAAAACGGAATTGGCTATTGTTTTTACACTGTCCATGTACAGGTAATCTATCCATATTTACCATGTCCATGTACATGTACTTTGAGCTAGTCCATGTACAAAACTTCTGCGTATGCTCTTGTACATGCACGCTGCGCAAGTTTATGTACCCTGTGCATGTCCATGTACATGTACTCAGCGCATCTCCATGTATTCTGTGCATATTCATGCACATGTACTATGTGTCTGTACATGTACTATTTGCCTGTACATATAAACTGTTCATGTACATGTACTCTGTCAATGTACATGCTCATTTTTCAAGTAAAGGTACTCTGTGCATGTCATTCTACATATACTATGTTCACGTCCATGTATACATACTCTGTTCAAGTCCATGTACATACTCTCTGTCCATGTCGCTATATAGCTGAAATATTGCGGAATGCGACTTTAAACCTTAATTCTCTCTCTCTCTCTCAATGAACATGCACTCTGTACAATGTCGCATGATGTAGACCGATGAGAGAACAACAACAACAACAAGGATGACAGGTCAATCATTGTATTATCCCCTCCAGTACATCATACCCAAGCTGGGGGCACCACGTTGGATATGTTTACAATACAAGTAGCCTCTTGTCCAATCAGAGGCGGCCATTTGGCGCTGCATCTCTCATATTCGATCTTGCTCGTTAGATGTATTCTCTGCTGCTCTTGTCCAGTCAGATGTTGCCATCTCAGACACCAGTGCATGAGTGAATGCGTTCATTCGATGGGGTGGTTAATCAGTTTAGCCACAAAACACGTGACAATGGTCACCCTATCCACCTGCCAATTTTCGTTGGGGCGTTGTTGAGAGGCCCATTCTGAGGGATCCACGGTCTGCAGCTGCTCTAGCATCGTCTCCAGTGACGCATGATTGGTGATGGTGAACGGCTGGTCAAATACCTTAATGTTGGCACTGCAATAGACATACCGAGGTTTCTCTGTCTCCGTATGCTCCAGCACATCTTGAATAGGGCGATGACGTTGGAAACAGTGCCATATCATGGGCCAATGGCGCTGATAGATGTCACTCACTGGATGGTCTTCGTGTAACAGATCGCTAGGAACATTTATGGGTTCTTCTGCGATGTGTAGTTTACCCTCCACCCGTACAAAATCTGGCCCAAGGTTTTGTCATCTGTATTTGACTGTTGAATTAGGGCGACATTATCATTATCGGCCCTCGTGCGATGGGTGGGAGTTGCCTACGGGCTCCTCTACCTGCAAACGCGGCTGTGGAACAGGGTGTCGTGTGCGTTGGTATCGCAGCAACTGACTGGTCAGTTTGAAAAGCCGACCACATTCCTCGCATGGACGCTTGGGTGGCCCATGAATTGAACGCTCATGGCGCTGTAAATGATCCGGGCGCTGAAACGACAGTGTACATATCGTACAGCTAAACCGGGCGGTTACGTCGTGCTTGGTAGCCTCATGGCAGCGCAAGTCGTGCAGACGAGTGAATGATTTCGAGCACGTAGTACAAGTGAACATCTTGGTGGTTGACTGAGTGTCTGATGAAACGGCCAGGTCGCTTCCCTTTTATAGCATGCTAGCTGGTGATCTATTTTTAGCACACTCAGTTCAACTACCCCCAAGTCAAGGACCGAGATGTACTGGTGTACGACTGAGCCGCATTGCGCGCGCGTGTGTGTGTGTGGGTGTGTGTCTGTGTGTGTGTGTATGTGTATGTTGGGCAGTAGATTTTACATCCGGGACCTTGTCAACATCCGGGTTTCCCACCGGATTTTTCCTGTCGTTCCTCCTTCTTCCATCCGGGTACTGTAGTTTTACATCCGGATTTTTCACATATGGACTGATGAGGGACATGTGTTCATTCCTATATGTACAGACACTACCACCACCACCACCATCACCACCACCACCGGGCGTTGACGCCCGTCAACGTCCGGTGTTGGTGGTAGCTCTCTTGGGGTGGATCTCGGTCCTCTTGGAGCTCAGATCTCGGAAGTGACGCCATCGTAGGCATGCTCACGCATCTTTGGTGCACTCTGTCTTGTGGCGTCGCCTGTCGGAAGTAGGTCAATAAGAACCAATTTAGCTTGTCAATGGTTGAAAGAGTCAATTTATGTACAGGGTCACCAAAGATACGTGCGCATGCCTACGATGGCGTCACTTCCGAGCTCTGAGCTCCAAGAGATCCGAGCTCCACCCCACGGGAGCTACCACCACCACCGGGCGTTGACGGGCGTCAACGCCCGGTGGTGGTGGTGGTGGTGGTAGTGTCTGTACATATAGGAATGAACACGTGTCCCTCATCAGTCCATATGCGAGAAACCCGGATGTAAGATGAGAATTTGGATGTAAAACTACAGTACCCGGATGGAAGGAGGAACGACGGGAAAAACCCAGCGGGAAACCCTTATGCTGACAAGGTCCCGGATGTAAAATCCACTGCCCACACATACACACACACGCGCGCGCGCGCAATGCGGCTCAGTCGTACACCAGTACATATCGGTCCTCGACTTGGGGGTAGTTGAACTGAGTGTGCTAAAAATAGATCACCAGCTAGCATGCTATAAAAGGGAAGCGGCCTGACCGTTTCATCAGACACTCTGTCAACCACCAAGATGTTCACTTGCACTACGTGCTCGAAATCATTCACTCGTCTGCACGACTTGCGCCGCAATGAGGCTACCAAACACGACGGAACCGCTCGGTATAGCTGTACGATATGTACCCTGTACTTTCAGCGTCCGGATCACTTACAGCGCCATGAACGTTCAATTCATGGGCCACCCAAGCGTCCATGCGAGGAATGTGGTCGGCTTTTCAAACTGACCAGTCAGATGCTGCGACACTAACGAACACGACACCCTGTTCCACAGCCACGTTTGCAGGTAGAGGAGTCCGTAGGCACCAGTATCGAGGCAGCGGGAACTCCCACCCATCGCACGAGGGCCGATGATGATGATGGCGCCCTAATTCAACAGTCAAATTCCGACGACAAGACCTTGGGCCAGATTTTGTACGACGTGAAGGGTAAAGTATACTCCGCAGACGAACCCATAAATGTTCCTAGCGATCTGTTACACGAAGACCATCCAGTCAGTGACATCTATCAGCGCCATTGGCCCATGATACGGCACTGTTTTCAAGATATCTACAATTTCCGACTGACCGACCTCACCCGTCTACGCAGCTACGTGGAAGCTATCTCCAATGACCAAGCTACGGCCTTCAAATTAAATCTCGCTTTCGGCTATGTGCTGGAGCATACGGAGACAGAGAAACCTCGGTATGTCTATTACAGTGCCAACATCAGGGTATTTGATCAGCCGTTCACCACCACCAATCGTGTGTCACTGGAGACGATGCTAGAGCAGCTGCAGACCGTGGATCTCTCAGAATGGGCCTGTCAACAACGCCCCAACGAAAATTGGCAAGTGGATAGGGTGACCAGTGTCACGTTTTTTGTGGCTAAACTGATTAACCACCCCATCGAATGAACGCATTCACCCATGCACTGACATCTGAAATGGCGATTTCTGATTGGACAAGAGCAGCCGAGAATACATCTAACGGACAAGAACGAATATGACAGATGCAGCGCCAAATGGCGGCCTCTAGTCCATGGGGCCAAGATCCCAAATTTCACCGATCGGTACCACTCGAGGTGGCAAATTCTAGTAATGTTTTTCGAAGAGGTACATGTATGTAGATATTATCCATATGTGATAACCGTTGCAGATCGGTAGCTTAACGGTAGCAAAACACACTTTCTTAACATCACCCCTGCTCGTATTCCGAACTCAAACAATGCGATCAGGGGAATGGTTCCTCGGATATATTAGTTATTTCTGTCGCTGGAGAGCTAAAACTTCAAATACTTTGAGGGCAGGGTCTGGTCCATTGGCACAAGTTAACACACCTTAATATTACCAATGTAAGATGTCATGGTGATGTAATAACATGTGACAGCATTTATTGTCGAAATTTGGGTTGGTTTTCCAATTGTTTTTTCCGATCCTGCTGGCACTATGTGACGTACCAACTTCGGTAAATGCTCTTTGAAGAGGTATTTCTACATAGATTTTGCCCATATGTGATAACACATGCATATCAGTAGCGTGGTAGTAGTTATGTTACACTTTCTGAACCCTCCCCACATCACATTCTGAACCCAAATTTGGGGGGTGGGGTATTTCCTGGATATGTTCATTATTCCTGTTGCTAGAGAGCTATAACTTTTCACCCCCTGCATATGAGGCATTCGCCTACCGATACAAGTTAGCAGGGAGTGAAATGATCATTTTATGACGTCAAAGTGACGTCATAACATGAACAATAATTTATTTTGAATTTTTCGTTACTTTCACTATGTTTTTTCCAATTTTGCTGGTAAATCTTGATTTAACAGATTCTGTTCATTTTTTGTAAGGGTATTTGCATACAAAAGCCATCCATCTGTGACGGCCGTTTTATATCGGTTGTTTATGGGTTGTTTATGGGTTGTTATAGTTTCCGCACCCTACCTCTTTCTGTATTCTCAACCCATGTTTGCAGGTAGGGTATGGTCCTTCCGATATTTCCATTATGATTAGATAGCTGAAAACTACCAACCTGTACCTCCATGGCATTTTTTTTATTGAGGCATCTATTGAAACCTTCATCTGGTGCTGTGATGACGTCACCATGACTGAATAATAATGATGATAGTTTTGGGATTATTTTATTTTCTCATTTTTACTTGAACCAAATGAAATGATAAATCCTGTTATGTTTCTTTGAAGAGCGTAAGCGGTCAAACAGTGGCCGTACGGAAGACGTGGAGAAGGACAATTAAGGAAATATTCCGAGATATTGCGATATTTCCATTGATTCTCATCTTGACTACCAATCGTCCTTCCTATCCGTATCTTCCCACCAAATTTTGTTCTTCTGTCATTATTGGTATGAATCTGACGAAATGGAATTTTCCACTTCATCTACCATATTCGTCGATCAGACTTTAGATGTCTACCATTTTGTTATAACTGCAATTAACCTTGATGAGTAAAACTACCTTCTCAATTTACAATTGCTACAACATATTGTCGCCTTTACGATGAGCTAATGTTGGCCATCTTAGAATTTGAATCGTTTTTAAGACGGTACCCTTTCTTGTCACCTTGACCACCGATTGTTTGCTAATCTAGGTTGGCTAACATGGTATCCCGGCAAATTTTATGCTTTAGTCATGCAAACGTATTGAACGGATTATCCACTCGGTGGTGCCAACTGCAAATTTTTTTCATAGCAGAGATGGTCATGTGTGTTAAATATCTGTATTTGAAATGCGATATTTGCTTATTAAAATGCATAAACATTGTCCTTTTAGAACTTTTCAGAAGAGTTTGATACCACTATTAAGTCTGGGCATTATTCCGTAAAAGATGCTGCTTGCTGGGAGCTGCATAAATGCATGCCCAATGACCGCTTTCAGAGATTGCAAAATATAGAAATAAAGAATATCCAATACCATCAATAACGTGTTTGAGTATTCACATCGTCTCCAAACGCACATAATAGACCTACTGAGGAATCTGATGGTGGCAAAATATCCAGGAAACCAACCAGGTGATTCCTTGGCGATCCAATCCCCGCTACCAGGTCATTCACTGCCCCTATCTCTTCTACTGACGAGAGCCCTGGCAAACGGCTTTGTCGAACGTAAATAATTCGTTGCTGACGTCGCCTACTCTGTCGAGTGATTCGCTTTGCTTTGATCAAAGGTCACAGTGGTCCGGCGCAGAGGTCAGTGTTCGTCATTCGGGACTTCAGTCAAACAGAAGCGCCACAAGACCACTCTATAATTAGCTGTTTAAATGAATGTCAACTCGTCTCATGAGTGTTAAGCTAGACCATGGTATTCGCGATGATGATTCGCACCTGGATGTATAACTTTTGTCCGAATGAAAACGAATATGTTAAGGGAACCATGCATACGTAGTATTATCATCATAGGCTTAGTCATCAATCGGATTGATGCCGATACTCGATAGTGAAATGCTGCAACCTGAAACTGGACTAACAAGCTGTGACCATACTCCACTGCGATGGCTGCTGAAAGGGAGTATCATATATCCTGCTAATATCTTTGGTGGAACATGGAAAATGCCAGCGTTCATGCAGAGAGTATGCCTACATCGTCAGCTGCAGAGACGGATAGTTCGATAACAATGTTCAGAAATTGTTTCACTTTCGCTCAAACTAACTGTCCATATGCCATTATAATGAAATGATTTGCCTTAATATTAGGCACATGGATGACGCGGCAGTTTTGGAAATATCGTTCAGAAGTTGAATGGAGCTATATTCTTTGAAATCGTGTCTGTGACAGGTTTAGCTCTTCAGGTAACCATATACCATTATATAAATGATGAATGGTCCGTGCATCAGTAAAACTCCAGAATCATCACACCAACCTGCCCTAATTACACATTTTCCTGCATACAGTCATGACCTGTTCTGGATATTTGTGATGGTTATACTATCGTGCATGACACATCAATAATCCAAAGCCTTTATTCACAAGCCACTAATAACTTCTACACAGGCATAGCAAGGTAGTATTTTATGCAAGGATAATTGACAACCGTCTCCAATGATGCTGAAATTGAAAACATCATGATGTTCGTTTCATATCATAAAATCTGGTTGAACGTTTATATGGGTTATATACTAAAATCTCCATACAGCCTCACCATTACTGTTGACAATTGTCGATTCCGGATTGGTTCAATCAGAGACTCTACAATAATTTATTGTAGATTCTCTGGTTCAATAGCTTGATACCGGTATCCATTTTACATCACACATCACATCATTACATCAATGATTTCCTCCTGACAAAACCGGTCAGACGCATTTTATTGAATTGAACAGAATAGTCTCCAGATTTGAATTCTTTGTGGCTTTGGTGGTTAAATCTTATAGAGTCCCTTGGTCTCTTCCACACCCTGGCTGTACCCTATTTAATACCACACCGAAACGTGGTGGTGAAGTAACTTGAGTTTATCTACGTTGAAAAATTGACACGAACATCGCCTGTGCTTTCAATCGCCCGCGCTGATGTTAGCACTCTACTCCTGCCACATATTCGATATTCTGCTCCTGTCAGCAAGATTCTGGTTCCGTTCTTAACACACATTCAGGTTTTCACGCTGGGGCAAGATATTACCAAGTTCCCAGTATGTATTTGGGGTGGACGCTCAGCAATCATGATACATTTTGCACAGGAAATGCATTCCATGTCGAGTAGAAATTGTCAACAAAAAATAGTAAAACTAGATCGGCAGTCTATTTTTACGCAATACTAGCATGAGTTAAATTTGGCTCTCCCATCGTTTGGCATGTTTTTGCATCGAAGAGCATACTATTATTTAATCGATGGGATATTATCATATTAATATATAACTGTCCTCATTCACCCCCAAATGGTAAATAACACCACCAGCTCACACATACTAATATACATGTCTTTTATTTCTTTCTTTATTTGTGTTACTCTGGCGAGATACGATGATGTAATTAAACGTTTTATCATTTTACTTAGCATTTTATAATAGCACAGGACTAAAATGTATAGGATATAATCGCTTAGCTCTTTAGACATAGATTTAAAGAAAATATCTGGTGGGCCATACCTCGTCACCCCAACGTTTGACTTAGAGTAAGGATAAAGTCAGGTTTCATAAATCGAGCTATACTAGTAGTAGGGAGAGAGCGGATCCGCGTACATTTCACCCGGACGTAATGACGTCACTTCCGGTTTATGGTGGAGGTCATGAGGATGTGTTCGCAGTAGTGTTCTGCGCAGATATGACGTCACTTCCGGTCTGTGTGAATGGAGCGTGACCTCTGGACATGTACAGACCTGTCTGTGTCGTTCATCTCCGTGTCTTTTCGGTGAGAGGAGCATGTACTGGGGTTTTTCCCCACAATGTCGTTCACCTCCGTATTTATTCGGTCAGGTCCGTGGGAGCTTGTGCTGATTTGTCTGTGGGGTTTTCCCCACAATGTCGTTCACCTCCGTGTCTTTTCGATAGGGGACGCCACATCGCCTTTCACCTCTGTGGCGCCAGGGGGCGCCACCAGCTGCGCGTGTATTCTTCCGCGGTGATGCGGTCTGGCGGTGATGCGGTCGCGGGAAAAAGCTTCCGCGGAGAAAAAGTAGTCCCGAGACTTCAAATACGCTGCATGGTCCGATTGGGTCGAGTGAGGTATCAAAGTGAAGCATTCGTGAAGGGGTATCCAGTCATGGGTGGGTGCATGTAAAATTAGGATTTTTTCCCGAAAATATGAAAAGCGGAATACGGACTTTACCCCTAAAATAGGGGAAAACCCTCATCAACCCTAGCCAAAAGGGCTAATATCGGTCCCCGGGCTTATTGGGGCCTGCCTATCAAGTCAATGGGGTGGGTGCATGTAAAATTAGGATTTTTTCCCGAAACTATAAAAAGCGGAATACGGACTTTACCCCTACAATAGGGGTCTGTATTATACAATATAAGGGAAAATGCCTGTATGGGGTATGGGGATGGTCAATTTTTTTCGTGGGCTTTACTATGGCTTGTGGGGTCGCGTTTTTCTCGTCTCGCCAAGAAAATGACAATGGGAAGGGTCCCGGAGCGAATCGGTGAAATTTTTGGGAAAAGTCACCGAGGTCTGTATATAGGCCCATAGGCTGGCCATGGGGGGTATAGGTCCAACCTGGGAAATTCACACACGTTCATTGTGATATGGGTTGCTTGGATTTGTTTTTCACGTCTCGTCATTTAGAACACGATGGGGAGGGTCCCGGAGCGAAACGGTGAAATTTTTGGAAAAAGTCACCGAGGCCTGGGTAGGCCCATAGGCCTATACTGCATGGCTATTGGTGTATAGGTCCATACGGGGTGGTCGTTTTGGGATCTAGGTGAGCCACTAATGGTCCGATGGGGTCGAGTGAGGTATCAATGTGAAGCCTATGTGAGGGGGCAACCGATGGGATGGATGTGGGGTAGGAATATCGTCATTCTGCGCATGCGCAATAGACAAAGTGTATGGAAATAGACGTTTTGGGATCTAGGGGGGCCACTAGTGGGCCGATTGGATCGAGTGAGGTATCAATGTAAAGCCTATGTAAGGGGGCATCTGATGGGGTGAGTGCGGGGTTGAAATATCGTCACTCTGCGCATGCGCAGTGGACAAAGGGTATGGAAATAGACGTTTTGGGGTCTAGGTGGGCCACTAGTGGGCCGATGGGATCGAGTGAGGTATCCATGTGTCGTTTCCATTCTGCTGCGCAGGTCACGTGGGTTGTGACGTCACTTCCCGGTTTCACCTCCAAACCCAGAAGAGTTCCAATGTTCTCTTAGACGTCGCGATGTTCAACCTCCGGGATTTTTCCCGGCCCGGCCCGGCCCGCCCCGGCCGCAGCGCGCGCGCGCGGGGGTGAACTGATGCCGCAGCGCGCGCGGGTTATCCGGAAGTGCGTGGGTGAATCCGCAGCGCGCGCGCGCATGAAGACCCTCATACATACCCCAATGCAGGCGCAGACGTGATGTGCCCGGATGATAGACACGGACGTCGCCGAGAAAAACATATACAACACGTCACATACAATCGCCTCCCCTCAAGACCCTCATATATACCCGAAAAGATACGGACGTTACCGAAAAGACACGGACGTTACCGAAAAGACACGGACTTTACCGAAAAGACACGGACTTTACCGAAAAGACACGGACGTACCCGAAAAGACACGAAGGTGAACGACATTGTGGAAAAACCCCACAGACAGGTTAGTACATGCATTCCTATGATGTTCACAGGTTACGTCCATTCACGAAGGGCCGTCACAGGGCGTAGTAGATAAAAGTGCATTTCTAACGTTATTCACCTTATGGCGCAAGCGAGTATAACAAGTGCCAGGCACGGTGTATAAAACCCTACCCAACAGGTACACTATAAAGCCACCTCTCTAACCGTTCGCTTTTCATTCCCCACCATGGCAGCGAGCGGAACAGAGCTTGCGTTATTCCAACTGACGTCCGACGTCTACCTCATCGTCAATGACGATCACCTGGAGCTGGTCCAAGACGCACCGCAGAAGGTGAAGATTTTGTTATCGCTATCAGGCTGGACTCTATTGACACGATTGTTACAGGGAAAAGACCCCGAAAGGGATTTCATGCACGTGCAAGTCGGCGTGCACATACGCACTGCTGGAGAGGATTCCCTTTTTCCCCGGTTGGAACAGAGTGGAGGTACCTATATCACACTCTGTCCGCCCTTATGGATGGCACTGAAAGATGTACTCCCCGAGGTGGATGACTTACTACACGCCGAGGTGAAAGAAGGGACTGTGGCTACCCGGAGGCTTACACCTGGCTGCACCCTATTGTTGTACCCCAAACGAGTGGACCTCATCGATAGCGGACTTAGGTGTTGGTGTACGCCTGAACCCAAAGCGCACGTCTCTTTGTCACCGGAAGGATGGACTATCTTGAAACGGGTGTCGTTGGGTGACCTGCACGGTGATAGCATTCACCTGTGTGACGACGTCTACATTTTCTGCTGTCCCTTTTTCGCTCGACTCCTCTGTCTGAACGACGGTGGTTTTACCCTGGACCCCGATCTATGGATGGCTTTGGAACAAGTAGTCCCCATTGTCGATAAGGTACTATCTCTATAGGAGCCACATAACCAATCAGAATAGTACGTATCACGGACTACACCCGTACAGCTACATCTAGGCGCGCATGTGTAACATGGTCTATAAAACACGTCCCTCTGGTTCCCACACCTTCATTTCCACGGTTGCAGAGCCATGACGGAGATCCAGCCCTATGCGACTCGCATTTTACAGCATGCCACCGTGGTTAATTCACTCACGGGTTACCGAGCAGTGGTTCGGTCCATGTTTTCAGATGGCGACGACAACGAGGGGCGACGCCAGATCCTGAACGAGTTCACAGAAGTGGTCCTCGACAGAGTGCACTCGATGGAGAGGTGTGCCATCACTCACCACTACTGGACTATGACAGCCATCCTTGATGCTCGGGCTATGGACCACGAGCGCTCACGCCAGAATCAGCGACGGTTGGTTGGCCTAGTCATGGTCTGTGCCCTATTGACCCTGGCGCTGTGGCATTGACAGTAGGACCTGACTATAAATACGAGGGTCAGACACAGTGTGCGTCATTCAACGATCGTCATTGGGTCAAGCATGTCACCAGTTCTACGAGCCATCCTTCCCCTTACACCCCGGGTGGGGTTACACGTCTATGAAGATAAAATCAACCTCGTGGAAGACCGTGGAGATGTTTGCTGGTCGCCCGCTGAGACGGTATCGAATACGGTTACGCTACACCGTGACGGCTGGACCAAATTTAAACGGGTGTTGAGCGGCGAGCTCGACGGACACCTCATCCACATAGACAATGCCATCTACGTACACCGTGGGCCCTTCTTCCCACGCCTGGGCCGCTACCAAGACCCTACGCGAGGCTTCACCCTAGACCCCGATCTGTGGACAGCCTTCGAGAAAGTGGTGCCTATCGTGGACCAGCTGTTTACACCGGACGAGCGGTCATCAGACGAGTTGGAGTGGGCTCGTGCCCTGAGAGAAGCAGCGGCAGAACCCAATGAACAAATGTCTAGCCATGAACCAGACGACGATGCCATTGATTACCCGGCTAGACTCAGTCAGCCCAGTGACATGACCACCTGATCCTTTGATCTCACGGGGTTCTCCCTATAAATACGAGAGACAGTCAAATCTGGTACCATTCACGTACTGACCATGACGGAGCATATAATACTGGCGTATCTCAGCTTAACCCCCGAGGTTTTCCTGCACGTGTATGTGGATAAGGTCGATATCATGGAGGAGGTGGGAGACATCTGTGATGCGGACCTTACACAACCGTGCCCGGCCCACATTCGTCTGTCCCGTGAGGGCTGGACCAAATTCAAACGGGTGTTGTCTGGTGAACTGGACGGCGACCTCATCCACTTGTGTCACGATGTATACATCCGACGCGGCCCTTTCTTTGCTCAATTGGATCGGCTAGATGGGGGTACAGTGCATTTTACCCTTCACCCTGATCTATGGTCTGCATTGGAAGATGCCGTGGTAGATGTGGATCAAGTGCTTATCAAGCGGTCATCAGACGAGTTGGACTGGTCATTTACCATGGACACTGTGGAAGCCAACGAAGAAAATCAGAAACTCCGGCCCAAGGTATACCCGTTATAAATAAACGATAGAGCCAGGGTCCATCATCATTTGTCACCATGAAGCGCTGGGAGAAGGTGTTGGATAACTTATAACTTATACAGTCCCGACAGTCCGGCGGCCTATAGTGCATTGTCGGCTCTCTATCGAGCGGCCAAACCCCAGGGGATGCAACGTGCCCAAGTCCGAGATTGGTTAAGAAAACAAGACACCTATGCCTTACATCGATCTGTCCGTCGCCATTTTCTACGGAACCGGGTCATCGTGGGAGGAATAGATGCCCAGTGGCAAGCGGATTTGGTCGATATGACCGCCTTTGCCAAACACAACGATGGGAATCGGTATATCTTGACGTGCATCGATATCCTATCCAAGTATGCGTGGGTGGTATCCATCCGGACGAAAACGGGGGCGAATCTCATAGCGGCGTTCAAAGACATCTTCAAGACCGGGCGCAAACCTTTGTATTTGCAAACCGACGAAGGCACGGAATTCCTCAACAGACCGTTCCAACAGTTTCTGAAAGCCCAGAAGGTGTTTTTCTTCCATACGTACAACGAGACCAAGGCTTCCGTGGTGGAAAGGTTCAACAGGACATTCAAAGGCCGCATGTATAAATATTTCACCTATAAGAATACAAGGCGGTACATCGATGTTCTCCCAAAACTTGTGAGTGGTTACAATCGAGCCTATCATCGGAGTATAGAGAGAGCCCCCATTACCGTGACCCAACGCAATGAAGCCCAAGTCCGGCGTGTCTTGTACCCCAGGCAATCGCAGCGAACGCCGAAGGCGGTGTACAAGGTCGTGGACCCTGTACGGATCAGTAAAGTCAAAGGTCAATTTGAAAAAAAAGTTACTTGCCCAACTGGAGCGATGAGCACTTCCTGATTAAACGGCGCCTACCCCGACAGCAGCGAGTCTATGAACTGGAAGATCTTCAACGGGAACCGTTGCTAGGGACGTTTTACGAGACGGAATTACAGCCTGTCGTAAAAACACAGCAAGACTACTACACGGTGGAGCAGATTTTGAAAACGGAACGTCGACGTGGCAAACTGTTTCATTTCGTCAAATGGCAAGGCTGGCCCAGTTCCTTCAATTCCTGGGTCGCTGCCAACCAGGTGAAACGAATATAAAGCCAGACACCAGTACCGTCATCCTTCATTCCACGTTCGACCACGGTGCTATGGACAAACAGCAGCTCCCTCTGAACACAGCGTCTCCCAAAACGCGCAAAGCGCAAGTGGGCTTTGTGGTGATAGTGCTAACCCTGCTGAGTGTGTTGTACGGAGGTGTGTTTTACGACGTAGCCTATGTCAGCACGCTACTTAACCAACTGAGAACACCAGCCATCAATGAAACCTGTCTACAGATAGCACCAGTCAACCCCGTATCGAGCCCAGTCACCACCACACCCCGTGTACAAGCCACGTCGAGCTCCACACCAAGCTCCACACCTACACCAAGTACACCCAGTACGTCTGAAGACCCACCGGATTTCATCCCTCACAGTGAACAGACAACGACCACCGACGTTGTACCCACTACCATCATCACTCGCAGTGAACAGACAACGACGACCGACGCTGTACCCACCACCACCACTCCAGTTCACTCGTACGAAATTTACAAGAGCGGGTTACCCCGACAGCGGATACACCACGAACCATGGACCCTCGGTGGCAGCATCCCTTCACTTGCGTCATCGCAGGACCGACGGGCTCCGGCAAAACGCACTTCGTCCGGAAGCTCCTTCAACACGCCGACAGCATGATCACCCCACCCATTGCCCGAGTCGTGTGGTGTTACGGAGAATGGCAGGAAGCGTATGCAGCAATGCCCCACATCACGTTCGTGGAAGGCCTACCCAACCTGGCCGATTTGGAACCGACACCTTGGTGGTTCTGGATGATCTCATGGCGGAGACGGACAGTCGGGTCACCCAACTCTTTACCAAAGGCAGCCATCATCGACGGCTCAGCATCATCTACATTGTGCAGAATCTGTTCAGTAAAACAAAGAACATCGGAACATCAGCTTAAATGCCCACTACCTGGTGGTCTTCAAAAACCCGAGAGATACCACTCAACTGCTGCACCTGGCGAGACAGATGTACCCCGGACGCACACCGTTTGCGTTGGAAGCCTTCAGAGATGCCACAACCCCTCAGCACGGGTATATGCTCTTCGACCTCAAGCAAGCCACCCCCGACCACCTTCGACTACGGACCGGCATCTTTCCCGGAGAGACCCACCACGTGTACTTGCAAAAATAATGTAAACACACCCACAGTGGCGCCCCCAGCTGGGGTGTGTGTGTGTTTGATGATGGAGATAATAAAAAGAATGAATACCACAGCATGGTTGACTTTGTCTCTGTTCTCTGAGGTGGATAAAAAGGGCAGAGTTGTGGGTTCTGGCATTAGTTGTACATGATGTCTGCGCGAGTACGGAAGCACGCTCCCACGCTCCGTGTATTGAAGACGGTCCCACCCGAGTTGGTCCGAACCATTGTACGCGGTGCGGACCCTGACCGTGTACGCTGTCTGTGCGAGATCGGGTACAACCTGTTAAAAGGCAACGTACCACTGACTCCGGCTCAGAAGACCAAGTTGGCCAAGCATAAGACAGGTCTCCGAACCCTAGTCCACAAGCGGGTCCCTCAAACACAAAAGAAAAAGGTGTTACAGAAAGGCGGCTTTCTCGGGGCCATCTTAGCACCGTTGGCCGCTTCCGTGTTGGGTCCAGTATTGGGTGGACTCTTCGGCCGACAATGAACCACACGAAAAAATGGTCCTCGTCGAACCACGGTTCCTTCAAAACCTCCAATCGCCCTACCCTGTCCCACCTACGGTGAAGACCATAAACACACTCGATGGAGAGATGCAACAGATCTTACAGAGACCGGGGTTAAGCGACAGTGAGAAAGTACAACGGTACAATGAGACGCTTCAACGGTACATGACGTTCATGGACCAATACAAAACCTTCTCTACCTCACCACCACCACCACCACCACCACCACCACGTTACACACCGCCGACCTCAGTACCGCTCCAACAGCCGCCATTACCATGGGTAGCACCCACAGCCCCACAGTGGGTGGAAGACGAAGTGCTGAAGAGTGTACCTGCATCGTTCAAGAAACAAGCAGGCCTGGTATTACAACGGATGAAACAGAATCCTAACATGACTTGGAATGATAAAGGCGAACTCCTGGTACAGAATCAGGTGGTCCCGGGGACCCACATGACGGGTTTAGTGAATGACCTGATGCGTAAACGCAGGTCGCACACGGATCCTCGAGGATGGGAGGTCTTCGCTCAAGGCTTGAAAGACATGCATGTACCACAGGAATTGGTGGGGAACCCCAACCGCTGGGCCTTTATGCAGCGAACCCAGCAATCGCCGAGTGGCCCACTACCTTCTTGGGAATCCCAATGGGAACCGGAGTCACCCCCAAAACACCACCACCACAACGGGCACCTTCTTTTAAGACTTTTAAAAAACCATCCTTGATCAGGACATCCCACATCTCCAGAGCCGTGACACGTAGCAAGTCAACGCGACGAACACGACGCCGGACACAACCGCCCAAGGCCTGGAACACCTATTAAAACCAACAGCAGCAGCAGGACAGCTCAGTCGCCATGTTTTACCTCACCCTACCCAGTAACAGTTCGCTGGATGTGTTTCCTGACAACAGCGTGGCCAAGTACGTGACCCAGTTACCGCAACCGTTGCATTTACCTGGGCGCTGGGAATGTGGCCTCGTGGATATCCAATACCCTTACTCGTGGTACAACGTGCGCGCCAATGAAGTGTGGTACGATGTGACCTACGAAGGCAAAAACACTCGACTCACCCTCCCCGAAGGCCAATACGATACCCCCAAGGAGTTCATGGGTGGGCTGTCAAGACTGTTGCATTATAAGGCTCTACGGGAGGTCAGGAATACTTCAAAACCCATCAAATCCTTTCCATTCAAGAATCACGTGGACTTCGATTACAACGCACACAACGACAAGGCACAGCTTATCATCAACGCCAACGCGAGTGTCGTACTGAGTCCTATCCTACAGCAAATGCTGGGTTTCGATCTACAGACGTTCGCTGGTCCCACCGCCCACCAAGGCGAGATCCCGATGGATATGAAGTCGGGTATGTACGGACTCGACGTCTACTCGGACGTGGTGGACAACCACATCGTGGGCGATATCAACACACCTCTGTTACGGGTGGTCCCCATTAAAAAGACGTATGGAGATCAAGTCACTCAGTTTCACCCACATGCTCTACCTGCCCGTACGAGAAACCGACATCAACACGATCACGGTGGATATAAGAGATGACGCGGGACGACCGGTGGCATTCGGACGCGGGAAAGTGGTGCTGACACTTCATTTTCGACAAGCACGTGCTCCCCACTTTGCATAATGAAAGTCCCTTACGAGTGCGATGCACGCAGCTATATGGACTATTATGCCCAACAGGCCGGGGATGGCTTTCCGGTCTTTAGCGGTGCACGCATGCAACGAGGACATGGACTGGGAAACATACTCGGCAGCATCGTCAAAACGTTCCTGCCCTTGGTGAAAGCAATCGGCAAACAAGCGGTACGCAGTGGACTGCAAGTAGCCGGTGATGTCTTGGGGGGTACGGCACCCAAAGAATCCTTGAAACGGCGGGCCAAAGAAGTGGGAGGCGTCTTGGTGGCCAAAGCACAACGCACCGTAGGGAATAAGAGAGCTGCCCCACCGAGACCACGCACCAGTCGACGACCGACCCAGCGACGATGCACATCGAAGACCCAGGATATCTTTTCTTAAACATGTCCTTGATCCACGCCGAGTCCTGCCCCTCCACCAACAGTGAATTTGATTTGTGGACCGTGCCGCCCACACAGACCAGTGCCGAACAAGGATTATGGGTGGAGCACCTCCCGCTGTCCAGCATCAACGCAACAGGGCCCATCGAGTTCACCATCAGTAATGCGGATACAGCCTATGTGGATTTAGCCCATACATACTTGTATGTGAAAGCCAAGATCGTCAATGGAGATGGCTCCAGAATCATCCAAGCTGCAACGGTGGGCCCGACGAATCTCTGGCTGCACTCGATGTTTCAACAGGTGGATATTTTTCTCAGCGACAAACTCATCAGTGACTCGACCAACACGTACCCCTATCGAGCCTACATCGAGACACTGTTGTCGTATGGCCGAGAGGCTAAAAAATCTCAGCTGACAGCCGCTTTATTCTACCAGGACACACCCGAGCACATGGACACGGTCGACAATGTGGGATATAACAAACGGAAGGCTTTCACTGTGAACGGTGCCTCGGTGGATCTCATGGGTCGACTACACGCAGACATGTTCATGCAAGACCGGTACCTCTTGAACAAGATCCCCATCAAAATCTGACTGATACGGGCGCCTCCGACCTTCGCCTTGATGGCCACTAACGTGGAGGAGCATGCAGCTGACTATAAGATTGTCATCCAAGACGCAGTCCTGTATGTCCGAAAAGTGAAACCGAATCCAGCCGTTCAATTGGGACACATGAAAGCCTTGAAAACAAAACCAGCTCAGTACCCTATCCGACGTGTACAAACCAAAGTTTTCTCTGTGCCTCCTGGAAATATGGGCGCCAACAAAGAAAACCTGTTCCTGGGGGAACTACCCAAGCGATTGATCCTGGCCTGTGTGGAAAATGCCAGTTTCAGCGGAGCCTACCCAGAGAATCCGTTTGACTTTAAACATTTTGGCATCAATTTTGTGGCCCTGCATGTGGATGGACAACAGGTCCCAGCCACGGCCTTAACACCGAACTTTGGGCGCAGGAATTTCATTCGAGCCTATCAGAGCCTGTTTACAGCCACCGGTCAAATCAACCAGGACGAAGGGAATTTGATCAGTCGGGAGGACTACGCGAACGGATACACGTTGTTCTGTTTCGATCTGACCCCCACCTTAGAGAACGACCATCAGCTGGCTCTGGCCAAGCAAGGCAATTTACGGTTGGAAATCCACTTTGCACGAGCCCTCGCGACCACCGTCAATGTGATCTGCTACGCCGAGTTTGACAACATCATTCAAGTGGACAAAACGCGCAACGTCCTGTGTGACTTTTCCACCTAACATGGATACAGACCAGATAACCACCGTGCTGGAGAATGACCCAGGGACACGTATGGTCTTTCAAGGGGTGTTCGCCCGAGATGTGTTCCCATTAGACCGTGTGTATCCTGCTGCTTACGTTCTCAACACGGACCCGATGGATCGGCCCGGTGAACATTGGGTGGACGTGTACTTGACAGAACAGCAGGGGGAATACTTTGACCCGTACGGCCTGCCACCCCTCCATCCCGATTTAACAGACTCCATAGATCAAGGCACAGAGACGTGGTGTTGGAACAGTCAAACGTTGCAAAGCCTGGCCAGTAGCGTGTGCGGACAATATTGCTTGTTTTACCTGTACCATCGATGCCGGGGAAGATCCTTATCTACCATCGTACAGATGTTTGACGAGTACCCCAAGGCCGAGGACCGCGATGTACTCGTATATGACTGGGCCGCCCATCATTTCAATGTACAAGCCCCGTTCTGGGCTTAAGTTCTTTCAATGTACACAAGCCCGCTGTTCTGGGCTTAAGTTTACAAGCCCCCTGTTCTGGGCTTCAGTTCTTTCAATGTACAAGCCCCCTGTTCTGGGCTTCAGTTTTCACGTGGTTGTTCTCACGTTGTTGTTGTTACTGAATAAAAAACAAAATGAGATCTCACCAAAAAACCCTGTCTTGTGTGTTTTCTATATGAGCATAATGCATGAAACTGGCTTTGAACACCGTATTAGCCAATCAGTGGCCTAGAATGGAGCCAAAGGTAACCCATCCATGTCCAGAAAACATTACCCGGGTGTACAAGAACCCGGGTGTACAAGAGCCCGGATGTACGCGCGGACGTAGGCGAAAGCAGCCGAGTACCCGGATGGAGGCGCAGACGTGTACCTAGTACCCGTCCATTGGTTCTTTTATCGATCGCTCATTGGCTCTTTTTCTCGACCGCTGATTGGTCCAAATGGAACTGCCCATCCTTCCCAGGTTAATTTACAATCCCCTTTTGGGGTTCAAGCTCTGACTATCGATGCCGCAAGATTGTCTCCGAACCTTGCCGAAAGGGAGATCTTGGACCTTTTGACCTGGATGTGACCTTTGACCTTTTGACCCGACTTTCATCCGCGCACTGCCGGTGATGACCCGCGCGCACGCGTGCGGCCGGAGAACCCGCGCGCGCGCGCTGCGGCCGGGGCGGGCCGGGCCGGGCCGGGAAAAACCCCGGAGGTTGAACAGCCGGACGTCTAAGAGAACATTGGAACTCTTCTGGGTTTGGAGGTGAAACCCGGAAGTGACGTCACAATCCACGTGACCTGCGCAGCAGAATGGAAACGACACCCTAGTCTAGCCCCTTCACCTAGGCTTCACATGGATACCTCACTCGATCCCATCGGCCCACTAGTGGCCCACCTAGACCCCAAAACGTCTATTTCCATGCCCTTTGTCCACTGCGCATGCGCAGAGTGACGATATTTCAACCCCGCACTCACCCCATCAGATGCCCCCTCACATAGGCTTCACATTGATACCTCACTCGATCCCATCGGCCCACTAGTGGCTCCCCTAGATCCCAAAACGTCTATTTCCATACACTTTGTCTATTGCGCATGCGCAGAATGACGATATTCCTACCCCACATCCATCCCATCGGTTGCCCCCTCACATAGGCTTCACATTGATACCTGACTCGACCCCATCGGACCATTAGTGGCTCACCTAGATCCCAAAACGACCAACCCGTATGGACCTATACACCCATAGCCATGCAGTATAGGCCTATGGGCCTTCCCAGGCCTCGGTGACTTTTTCCAAAAATTTCACCGTTTCGCTCCGGGACCCTTCCCATCGTGTTCTAAATGACGAGACGTGAAAAACAAATCCAAGCAACCCATATCACAATGAATGTGTGTGAATTTCCCAGGTTGGACCTATACCCCCCATGGCCAGCCTATGGGCCTATATACAGACCTCGGTGACTTTTCCCAAAAATTTCACCGATTCGCTCCGGGACCCTTCCCATTGTCATTTTCTCGGCGAGACGAGAAAAACGCGACCCCACAAGCCATAGTAAAGCCCACGAAAAAAATTGACCATCCCCATACCCCATACAGGCATTTCCCCTTATATTGTATAATACAGACCCCTATTATAGGGGTAAAGTCCGTATTCCGCTTTTAATAGTTTCGGGAAAAAATCCTAATTTTACATGCATCCACCCCATTGGCTTGATAGGCAGGCCCCAATAAGCCCGGGGACCGATATTAGCCCTTTTGGCTAGGGTTGATAAGGGTTTTCCCCTATTTTAGGGGTAAAAGTCCGTATTCCGCTTTTTATATTTTCGGGAAAAAATCCTAATTTCACATGCACCCACCCATGACTGGATGCCCCTTCACGAATGCTTCACTTTGATACCTTACTCGACCCAATCGGACCATGCAGCGTATTTGAAGTCTGGGGACTATTTTTTCTCCGCGGAAGCTTTTTCCCGCGACCGCATCACCGCGGAAGAATACACACGCAGCTGGTGGCGCCCCCTGGCGCCACAGACGCCACAGAGGTGAAAGGCGATGTGGCATCCCCTATCGAAAAGACACGGAGGTGAACGACATTGTGGGAAAAACCCCACAGACAAATCAGTGCAAGCTCCCACGGACCTGACCGAAGAAATACGGAGGTGAACGACATTGTGGGGAAAACCCCAGTACATGCTCCTCTCACCGAAAAGACACGGAGATGAACGACACAGACAGGTCTGTACATGTCCAGAGGTCACGCTCCATTCACACAGACCGGAAGTGACGTCATACCTGCGCAGAACACTACTGCGCACACCTCCTCATGACCTCCACCATAAACCGGAAGTGACGTCATTACATCCGGGTGAAATGTACGCGGATCCGCTCTCTCCCTACTACTTATACTTACCGTTAAGCTACTGATCTTCAATAGGTTATAACCTATGGGTAGCAACTACATAATAATACCACTTTAGGAAACATTGATGGAATCTGCTACCTCAAATGTCACCAAGTACATAAGAAATATATATTGAAAATAGACTAAAAGGTCAGCAAAAACTGATTTTTTGACATCATAAAAAAGATGAGATTTTACTAATTTATGTGTTCTGCTTTCTATAAACAAGGACCTAAACGTAGTGTGTAGAAAATTTCCGCCCCCTTGCAACAAGAATGATAAAAATATTCGAGGAACCATAACCCACCCCTATATTTGTGTTCAGAATGGGGGCGGGTTAGGGTTCCGAAAGTGTGCTATAACTACCCATAAGTTGCCGATCTTCAACTGTCATCACATATGAGTAACATCTACATAAAAATACTTCTTCAATGGACACGAATCGAATCTGCTTTGCCAAGTGGTACCAGCAGAATTTGAAAAAATCAATTTGAAAATGGACAAAAAGAGACAACTAGAGGTTCCGCTTTGTCCTTGAGTTGCCGCTCCGGCATGAAGCCTATGCTGGTTGTTTTTTTAGGCAAAAACATACGTCTCCCCCAACCTCCCACCTTGCCTTGAGTGAGCACATAATTTAAGGGAAAGTGCTAGAAAGTGAATGTAGCAATAAGTATCCTAAACAAAGCTGCGCATCTAAAAATATTAATTACAGAGAGGCAATTTTCATTGTTTCAGTAACCTGGTGAGCAGTCGGGATTTATATAGCAATGGGTGGATTGCCGATACCTACAGCATCCAACCAATGTGAAATACATGTAATTGTGAAGCATCAACTATTTCGAAACTGATCACATTATAGGAAAGATGCAAAACATACAAGAGCCACACCTACATGTATAGTATACATGCTGTCCCGTAGAGAAGTTTCATGCATCTGTCTTCAGTAGTTTCGAAGATATGGAGTGAACAAAAATTGGACAGACAGATAAGCACATTTTGCATGGACCCACGCAAGCACTAGCTCACACCAAAACCTAATTAGATCATAAGGCCATTTCAATGAAGCTTCCATCCAAGATTGGTGAAATTTCATCCAGTAGTTCTCCACATATCTTGTAGACAAGAGTAGTCCTGTACATACATGTAACAAAGCTGGACATCAGAAACAGATGGATGCACACAAACAAACCAAAACCTAATCAGATGAGGAGGCCATCACGATAAAGCTGCCATCCAAGTTCAGGGAAATTCCATCCAGTAGTTCTTCAGATATTTTACAGACAAATCTAGTCTTGTCTATAAGTAGACAGATGGATGAACACCAAACACGTGCGCACACCAAAACATAATAAGATGCGGTGGCCATTCCAATAAAGATTCCCTCCAAGTCTGGTGAAGTTCACCAGAGGCCATCACAATGAAGCTTCCATCCAAGTTCGGGGAAATTCCATCCAGTAGTTCTCCAAATATCTTACAGACTAGGTCTGTCTATACATGTATAAGTAGATGGACAGGCAGACAGACAACATACCCAGACGAACGCATGCATGCATACCGAAACCTAATCAGATGAGCCCATTGCAATGAAGCTTCCACCCAAGTTTGGTGAAATTCTGTGGGGTAGTTCTCCAGATATCTTGCAGACAAGGCTTGTATATACATGTACAAGTAGATGGACGGACGGATGGACACGAACGAATGCTCGCACACACACACCAAACCTAATCAGACAAGGGGCTATCCCAATGAAGCTTCCATCCAAGTTTGGTGAAATTCCGTTGAGTAGTTCTCCAGATATCTTGCAGACAAGGTCTGTATATACATGAACAATTAGATGGACGGACGGACGATGGACATGGATAAATGCACACACACACCCAAACCTAATCAAATGAGGGGCTATCCCAATAAACCTTCCATCCAAGTTTGGTGAAATTCTGTCCAGTAGTTCTTCAGATATCTTGCAGAAAGGGCCTGTATATACATATACATGTACAAGTACATGGGCAGACGGACGGACACCGAACATGGACAAACGCACACACAAACCAAACCCTAATCAGATGAGACGGCTATCCCAATAAGGCTTCCATTCAAGTTTGGTAAACTTCCGTCAAGTAGTTCTCCAGATATCTTGCAGACAAGGCCTGTATATACATGTACAAGTAGATGAACGGACGGACGAACACCGGACACGGATGAATGCATGCACACATACACCGAAACCTGATCAAATGAGAGGGCTATCCCAATGAAGCTTCCACCCAAGTTTGGTGAAATTCCATCCAGTGGTTCTCAAGATATCTTGCAGACAAGGCCTGTATATACATGTACAAGTAGATGGAGGAACGGACGGACACCGGACACGGATGAATGCATGCACACACACCAAAACCTAATCAAATGAGAGGGCTATACCAATGAAGCTTCCATCCAAGTTTGGTGAAATTCCGTCCAGTAGTTCTCAAGATATCTTGCAGACAAGGCCTGTATATACATGTACAAGTAGATGGACGGACGGACGGACACCGGACACGGATGAATGCACGCACACACACCAAACCTAATCAAACGAAGGGGCTATCCCACTGAAGCTTCCATCCAAGTTTGGTGAAATTCCGTCCAGTAGTTCTCAAAATATCTTGCAGACAAGACAAGGGGACGGACATCCAGACAGACAGACAGACAGACAGACAGACAGACAGCACAAACACTAGATGTCTCCCCCCAACATAGTTGGGGGAGACATAATTAATTGCTCACTGGGTTATTACGTCACTGTGACGTCACCAAATGATTATGTGACGTGATGTTTGCTTGTTTCAATAGAAGAGCACCTATGTCCAAAGTGTGCGAAGTTTTAGATCTCTAGATGGAAGTATAAGTAAAATATCTGAGGGAAGTAGTAGTATAACAGCATTACAGGTCATATTTTGACGAGTGCGCAGGTGTTTCTGCGCAGATTTGTGGAGGAAACGTGGAGGAACTTGATCACGTGATCAATGCATGTGAACAGGGGTCACAGGGGTCATTGTGGGTGGTGGTGGTGGTGGTGGGACCAAAATGGCGGCTTGTGGGTGGTGGAGGTGGTGGGACCAAAATGACGGCTTGTGGGTGGTGGAGGTGGTGGGACCAAAATGGCGGCTTGTGGGTGGTGGAGGTGGTGGGACCAAAATGGCGGCTTGTGGGTGGTGGTGGTGGTGGGACCAAAATGGCGGCATCGAGTGAGAGATCAAGGCATGTCTAGACTTGTTCTGGGTTGTACAGTTCTGCCATGCGGAGGATGGGTACTAGTATTTCGCTGACGTCCTAGTAATAAACATAATCTATAGGTGGTGTACCATGTTAATAGGATCAGTCTAGCATCTGTACCACTCTAGGGTCGAGTGTTTATTGTCCCGTGTATCTCCGCAAGAAAACAACAAACAAAATGGCGGCTCCAGGATGGTGTGGGTACGCCCTCCCCACATCACGGCGTCGACCGTAGCGCCATCTGCACACATTGACGCAAGGGAGACAACTCGTGCGGCCTAAGGGTATGGACATAGCCGTGTTGGAGCTAGGGGAGCCACAAATGGTCCAATGGGATCGAGTGAGGTATCAAAGTGAAGCTTATGTGAAGGGGCATCTGATGGGGTGGGTGTGGGGTTGAAATATCGGCATTCTGCGCATGCGCGGTGGCCCAAGGGTGTGGAAATAGCCGTTTTGGAGCTAGCGAAGCCACTATTGGTCCAGTGGGGTCGAGTGAGGTATCAAAGTGAAGCTTATGTGAAGGGGCATCTGATGGGGTGGGTGTGGGGTTGAAATATCGCCATTCTGCGCATGCGCGGTGGCCCGAGGGTATGAAAATAGACGTTTTGGAGCTAGCGAAGCAAATAATGGTCCGATGGGGTCGAGTGAGGTATCAAAGTGAAGCTTATGTGAAGGGGCATCTGACTCGACTAGTGGGTTGAAATAGCGTCATTCTGCGCATGCGCGGTGGCCCAAGGGTATGGAAATAGCCGTGTTGGAGCTAGGGGAGCCACAAATGGTCCAATGGGATCGAGTGAGGTATCCATGTGAAACATTCGTGAAGGGGCATCTGATGGGTTGGGTGTGGGGTTGAACTATCGACATTCTGCGCATGCGCAGTGGCGCAAGGGTATGGAAATAGCCGTGTTGGAGCTAGGTGAGTCCCTAGTGGGCCGATGGGGCCGAGTGAGGTATCAACGTGAAGCATTCGTGAAGGAGCCTCTGATGGACTGGGCGTGGGGTTGAAATATCGACATTCTGCGCATGCGCGGTGGCCCAAGGGTATGCAAATAGACGTTTTGAGAGCTAGGGGAGCCACTAATAGTCCAGTGGGGTCATATGAGGTATCCATGTGAAGCATTCGTGAGGGGGCATCTCATGGACTGGGTGTGGGGTTGAAATATCGGCATTCTGCGCATGCGCGGTGGCCCAAGGGTATGCAAATAGACGTTTTGGTATCTAGGGGAGCCCCTAATGGTCCAATGGGGTCGAGTGAGGTATCAAAGTGAAGCATTCGTGAAGGGGCATCTGATGGGTTGGTGTGCGGTAGGAATATCATTCTGCGCATGCGCAGACGCAATGCGGAGCTCTCGTCCAATCAGAAGCGAGTATTTCAAATCCGTCACAGAGCTCTCAGCCAATCAGAAGCGAGTATTTTGACCCAGTGCATTATGGGACATATCCAAGATGGCGGCACGTATGTTCAAGATGGCGGCACATCCGGTGTAGAAAACTGGCCATTTCGTCGGGATGTGGTCACCTAGTGTCGAGAACTGGTCCTTATATGGGTCCTGCTAGACGTTTTGACGCCATGATATAGACCGGAGAGAGAGAGAGAAAACAACAACAACAAGGATGACACATGAGGGAACAACAACAACAAGTTTTTTTTTCATATAGTTTATTTTCCCCACCATCATAACATACCCACGCTGGGGGAGCCGCGTTGGGTATGTTTACAATTCAAGAAAGACTCTTGTCCAATCAGAGACCGCCATTTGCATCTGTCCTATTCGTTCCTGTCAGTTAGATGTATTCTTGTCCAATCAGAAGTCGCCATTTCAGAGAGTTCCTTCTTCGGTCATGTTCATTCTGAACCGTTTATTCTAATCATCGTCGGACAGGCCTGGATATTCTTCGGGCAGCATGTCCTGAAACAGTTGTTTGCGCATTCTGATCGCATTTTCCAGGGCCTCGGTGGGTGGTAAGCCCATATCCTCTTCCAAGTGACGCTTGGTCTTCATGATGGACCTGTGCGTGGGGTCCCCTTTCATTTCAAGCGGTAGTAAGGTATACTGTTCATAGATCGCCATAGCTGTTTTCCTGATGCGGGGGCGCATTTGGGTGTACGTCTGTTGTAAATTATCCTCTCCAGCGTCCTCGATCGCTTCAGCGTGAGTATTGATAGCTGCTGTCACAATACGATCCCAGAAGGTAGGTTCTGCCTTACTTTCCTGGGATGAAGGCTGATTCTCTGAGGTCAAGCTCTCCATATCAGTAGATAGACTGTCAGCCATCTTGGATTCGGTATCAGTCGATGCACTCTGTTTAATGATGCGTTCGAACAAATGTTTCTTTTGTGCTATTGATCTGACATACGCCGCTTTCCAGTTCATGCCCGAGGTTTTCAACATCGACGCTGTTCTTTCAATTTCCATATGGACTGGGTCCTTATCCAACAATTTCATATGGATCAGTAAGTCGACATACTGCTGACGTAAAGCCCGTCGTAGTCTGGGTGCCAATCTGTTATGGGCTAAAATTGCAGCTTCCTCTTTCGAATACCCTTTGCGTTGAAACTTGTTTCCTGTGGCCTCCAACCTCCCGCCCATCTCGGCGTCCATACTTTCTTTGAACAAATCCTTCCATAGCCTCGAGTTCACATTATGTTCTTCAACCTCGGGTTGGGCCTTCACGGTTGGGTGATATTCCAGGACTGATGGTATGAAGCGGACCCGCTGTATGGGGGTGGGCTGCTGCTGCTGCTCTGCCAGGAGTGGACTCGGCGGATGGTGTAGGGGTATATGCCGTTGTGGTGATTCCTCGCCGGGTAACGGGTGGGTCGTCAGCCGACGATCTTCGGGGGTATGGGCTTTTAAATCTACGAACAGGTAGCCGTACGGACGAATTGTCGCTTCTTGAAACGCCCGCATAAAATGGTCAATATTCTGAGGATAAATTCGACTACCAAACACACGGATTTGTGCTCTGTCAATGGGATTGGAGTACAACACAAAGTATTGGCAGTTCAAGGCAATATCTCTGGACGCCTTCCCTTGAGGAAAGAGATTCTGAGTCAAATAGATGACGGACAGATTGCGATGATGGGACCCTTTGGTGAATAGGTCGGCGATTTTCGAATTGTCCTTGGCCGCACTCATCAGATCATCGAGCACTACCACGTTGGTCTGCTCGGAATCGAAGTAGTAGGGTTCGTCTATGTCGTGAGGAATTCCTGGAACAAAGCTCACATTCTGTAGTCGTGCAGTTTCGTAGGCGGGCTGCCATTGGCTATAACACCAAACAACACTTGTCGGAGCTGGGGTTGCCACACCTTCCTCTAAGAACTTCATCACCCAGGACGTCTTTCCACACCCCGTAGGGCCGCTCACCGTCATCGTATAAGGGTGCTCTAATACTGTCGTGTGTGACGTAGGTGTTGATCGTTCCTCGCACGTACTTTGAATTTGCACGTTATCGGGACTCCGTTCCTTGAGATAGCTTCGCTGTATATGTCTACGTAGATTAAATGGCGTGGAAAATGACTTCGAACACAAGTGACATGCGTAAACCATGGCTCTCATCTCCACGGACACCAGGCGTATAATGAAGCTTTCACAGATGCATGTGTGTTTATATGCATGAGCTCCGAGCTCGCGGATGTCACAACAGCTCCGGTGCTCTTGGAACTCGGCGCTTCGGAGCTCTTGGAGCTCCGGAGCTCATGGAACTCGGAGCTCCGGAGCTCCGACGCCACCACCGGGCGTTGACGGGCGTTGCTACAACTCCAGGCTCCGGGCTCCGGAGAAGTGACCTCCGGAGCTCCGGAGCTCCGAGTTCTCTTGTAGCAACGCCCGTCAACGCCCGGTGGTGGCGTCGGAGCTCCGGTGCTCCGAGTTCCATGAGCTCCGGAGCTCCAAGAGCTCCGCGAGCTCGGAGCTCTTGCATATAAACACACATGCATCTGTGAAAGCTTCATTATACGCCTGGTGTCCGTGGAGATGAGAGCCATGGTTTACGCATGTCACTTGTGTTCGAAGTCATTTTCCACGCCATTTAATCTACGTAGACATATACAGCGAAGCCATCTCAAGGAACGGAGTCCCGATAACATGCAAATTCAAAGTACGCGCGAGGAACGATCAACACCTACGTCACACACGACAGTATTAGAGCACCCTTATACGATGACGGTGAGCGGTCCTACGGGGTGTGGAATGACGTCCTGGGTGATGAAGTTCTTAGAGTAAGGTGTGGCAACCCCAGCTCCGACACGTGTTGTTTGGTGTTATAGCCAATGGCAGCCCGCCTACGAAACTGCACGACTACAGAATGTGAGCTTTGTTCCAGGAATTCCTCACGACATAGACGAACCCTATTACTTCGATTCCGAGCAGACCAACGTGGTAGTGCTCGATGATCTGATGAGTGCGGCCAAGGACAATTTGAAAATCGCCGACCTATTCACCAAAGGGTCCCATCATCGAAATCTGTCCGTCATCTATTTGACTCAGAATCTCTTTCCTCAAGGGAAGGCGTCCAGAGATATTGCCTTGAACTGCCAATACTTTGTGTTGTTCTCCAATCCCATTGATAGAGCACAAATCCGTGTGTTTGGTAGTCGAATTTATCCTCAGAACATTGACCATTTTATGCAGGCGTTTCAAGAAGCGACAATTCGTCCGTACGGCTACCTGTTCGTAGATTTAAAAGCCCATCCCCCCGAAGATCGTCGGCTGACGACCCATCTGTTACCCGGCGAGGAATCACCACAACGGCATATACCCCTACACCATCCGCCGAGTGCACTCCTGGCAGAGCAGCAGCAGAAGCCCACCCCCATACAGCGGGCCCGCTTCATACCATCAGTCCTGGAATATCACCCAGCCGTGAAGGCCCAACCCGAGGTTGAAGAACATAATGTGAACTCGAGGCTATGGAAGGATTTATTCAAAGAAAGTATGG